>CAUJNA010003421.1:602354-615089 GCA_963377175.1 Effrenium voratum
GCTGGGGGCTTGGTGTGCGTTGCGTGCGTGGCATGCGTGCGTAGCGAGTTTTCTTTTTGTGTGTGTTGTGTCGGGCTGGGTGGTGTGGTGTGGGTGGGTGGGGTTTTGTGGTGTGTGTCATTTTGTGTGTGTGTGTCTGTGGGGTGGGTTGGGTGTGTGGGTGTGTGGAGTGTGGTGTGTTGTGTGTTGTGGTGTGTTGTGGTGTTGTGCTTTTGTGGTCGTGTGTGTTGCGTGTCGATGTGTTTGTGTGTGTGTGTGTTTGTGTTTGTGTGTTCTGTGTGTGTGTGTGTGTGTGTGTGTGTGTGTGTGTGTGTCTGTGTGTCTGTGTGTCTGTGTGTCTGTGTGTCTGTGTGTCTGTGTGTCTGTGTGTCTGTGTGTCGGTGTGTCTGTGTGTCGGTGTGTCTGTGTGTCTGTGTGTCTGTGTGTCTGTGTGTCTGTGTGTCTGTGTGTCTGTGTGTCTGTGTGTCTGTGTGTCTGTGTGTCTGTGTGTCTGTGTGTCTGTGTGTCTGTGTGTCTGTGTGTCTGTGTGTCTGTGTGGCTGTGTGGCTGTGTGGCTGTGTGGCTGTGTGTCTGTGTGTCTGTGTGTCTGTGTGTCTGTGTGTCTGTGTGTCTGTGTGTCTGTGTGTCTGTGTGTCTGTGTGTCTGTGTGTGTTTGTGTTTGTGTTTGTGTTTGCGTTTGCGTTTGCGTTTGCGTTTGCGTTTGCGTTTGCGTTTGCGTTTGTGTTTGTGTTTGTGTTTGTGCTTGTGATTGTGTTTGTGTTTGTGTGTGTGTTTGTGTTTGTGTTTGTGTTTGTGTTTGTGTTTGTGTTTGTGTTTGTGTTTGTGTTTGTGCTTGTGTTTGTGTTTCTGTGTGTGTGTTTGTGTTTGTGTTTGTGTTTGTGTTTGTGTGTGTGTGTACTTGTGTGTGTGTGTGCATGTAAGAGTGTGCGAGTGTGAGTGTGTTACAGTGTGACAGTGTCAGAGTGTCAGAGTGTGTGTGTGTGTGTTTGTGCTTGGTTTTGTGCTTGCGTGTTTGTGCTTGTGTGATTGTGTTTGTGTTCGTGCTCGTGTTTGTTTGTTTGTGTGTGTGTGTTTGTGTGTGTGTTGGTGTTGGTGTTTGTGTTCGTGTTTGTGTTTGTGTTGTGTGTGTGTGTGTCTGTGTTTGTTTGTGTGTGTGTGGTTTTGTTTGTGTGTGTGTTTGTGCTTATGTTTGTGCTTGCGCTTGTGATTTTTCTGTGTGTGTGTGTGTTTGCGTGCGTGTGTGTGTGTGCTGTGTGGGTGTGCTGTGTGCTGTGTGCTGTGTGCTGTGTGCTGTGTGCTGGGTGCTGTGTGTGTGTGCTGGTTTGTGTGTGTGCTGGTTTGTGTGTGTGTGCTGGTTTGTGTGTGTGTGTGTGACGGTTTGTGTGTGTGCGCTGGTTTGTGTGTGTGTGTCTAGGTGTGTGTGTGTGTGTGTCTGTGTGTGTGTCTGTGTGTCTGTGTGTCTGTGTGTCTGTGTGTCTGTGTGTCTGTGTGTCTGTGTGTCTGTGTGTCTGTGCGTCTGTGTGTCTGTGTGTCTGTGTCCGCTTCTGCGTCTGTCGCTGTCTGTGTGCGTGGGTGTGTGCGTGTGTGGGTGGGTGCGTGACGGTGCGTGTGTGCGTGTGGGCGTGTGTCAGCGCGCGCCCGATTCTGCGAGGGCTCGTGCAGGCGCTTGCCCCCGCGCCGAGCGTGCGCACACACGCTCCTCGAGCTCAGCTTCCTGCTTTCGCAGAGCTCCGAATCCGGGGCAGCGTCACCCAACGACCCGTGAACAGCGGGGCCTGGTGCGCAATCTCTCGTTGGCCCATCGCACTTGCTGGACGGACTGGGTGGCGTCCAGGCACTTGCACTCCCCATCCTCGCATTGGCCGACCTAAGCGGGGGGTTGCAAAGCACAGCCACCGCTACCATAGTACATTGAAAGCAGCAGTTCGCGCTGGTTCTGGCAAACCTCTTGCGGGTCTTGCGGGGTTAGAAAAACATACAACCAAGAGGACATCAATACACCTGGGTATACCTTTCAACAGCCCCCAAAGGTTTGCGAACATGGGGCAAGCTCAAACTGGCAAGCCCAGCGTCTTTCAAGAAACAACGCTTGAAGGCGCACCGCCTCTATAGTATTCCATATGAGCTTCCCTGCGTGAAGCTGACATAGACTCCGCCCCCCTCCCTCCAAGCAGCCTTCATGGCTTGGTGCACACCATCAGCGCCCAGAACGCGCGCCTGCCGCGTGGCAAAGCCCATGCGTCGTCTGGAGCGAAGCGACCTGCCAGCCTCGTGTGGGTCCATCTTGTACTTGCTGTCGCCGCTGCAGCGGTTCATGCAGCTCGAAGCGCACGAATCTTGGAATCAGCGCAGCAAGGATTCATAGACTGGAGAATTCCATCTCTCCAGGACTGGCTCATGTCGCGCTAGTGTCTCACAGGATCCGGTTGCTTCCAAGCTACAGCCCACGCGCTCGCGGTCGAGGTCTGCCAGCTGGACTTTCTGGCCGAGGATCTTGATCTTCTCGATGAAGCACCTCGCCAAGGCTAACTTGAAGATTTTGCGTGCCCGCCCCGCCCCCCGCCGCTCGGGCCGGGAAACACCTCGGCGCCGTGTCACACTGCCGGCTGAGGCAGTTTGTGTTGGCGCCGTGACCCCAATCAACTTGCAGCAGGTTCGTTTTGCGTGCGCGCGAAGAAAGGAAACACTTCAAGGCATTTCGCACACGAGCACCTGCTGCAAAGAGCAGCACATGCGCATCGGCGTTTCTTGCGCCGCCACACACGCACACACACGGTTGCAAGTTCTGTCTGCTAAGCTCGACATGTGTTTTTAGAGGCCCCTTGAACAGCCCTACACAGCTCCGCTCCCTGACAAAGGCAACGCTCGTGCCCCGGCCTGCACGGCGTCTTGCCGTGGACCGTGCCATCCAGCGCCTTGCCTTTGTCACCCAAGGCAGCACGCGCACGCTCCAGGAGCGCCGACTTCAGGTCCCCCTGCACCAAGCTGGCAGGAAGCCTGGCATTCGATCCGCCTATCTTTCAACACCCAAGAGTTTGGAGCAGGACATGGGTTGGGTGTGAGTCCCTTCCGCACCCTTGCCTTGGAAACAACAACTTCAACAATCATGCACATGCAAGAACCACACCTTTGGATGTCTTCAACGTGTGCTGTGAGGGACATGGGGTTGTGTGTGTTTCACTTGGTTCCCCTGCGTGACAAAAGCAATTTCCACAGCGCCGCCTGGCGTCAGCTTGTGACTGAAAGGGCAGGACCGCCACTTCTATGCCGACTGCTTCATGCTCCCACGCCTGGTCTCGGTGAAGTTAAGGTGCGCGCCGACAGCTTCTTTCAGGTCACCGTGCTGGTCCAACACACGCTGCACCTCCTCCTCGCAAACTGCAAGGCTTTGGCTGCTGCATCGCGGGCGAGGTTGGAGGCAGTGATGTTTGGACACCACCATTTTGAACCCTCCTATGAGGGTTGGCCAAAAACAGCACAGAAATCGACTGAAATGGGGAACCGGCCTAGCAGCACACAAACTTGTGGACACTGGTTCCCGCCAAGCAGGCCAACCAACCATGCCAATGAACCAACCAAACAGGCAGCTCGGCTCTTCCATGCGCATAGAGAAAGGCTGCGGTCGATTTCCCAAAGCATCGGAGCCTCCAAAAAACCTGACAATTGAAACCATTTCCAACATCTACCAAACCTACCTAGTTCCAAGGACGTGGACACAGCCGCTTTGGGGAAGACTACTGCATAAGGAGGGCGAAGGGGGGAACGGGTGCCTGCACAAACCCGTCTTCCGCGCCTTTTCCGTGAAACTATCGAAATTCATCGTTGGTAGCTTTTGCTGTTAGGCTGGCTTTCACAGCAACGAAGGGAACTGCGCTTGACTTGCGGCTGCGTCTCCCCTTTGCCTTTGAAAATCAGGTCCACTGTTTCGGTTTACGTCACAAGCCTGGCCCTTCCGCATCTCTTTCACTGCCCTTCTGCGTCTCTTGCGCGCGCACAATGGGAAGCTCATGCCGCGTAAGCCTAGAAATTCGGACTCCTAAACCGAGTGCATGGGTTTTAGCACGACGCCCACACGCGAATCAGTTTATTCAAAAAATAGTTGGGGATGGCGTCTTTTGGCTGGGGTTGAGGCGCAGTGGGTGCGATTTGCAGGTGGCTTCGTGCGTGGTCTTGGGCCAACCTGCAAGGAAAGAAGCGCCCGTCGCCCATGGTGCCAGCCCAGACCCGACTGTGACGAACCAGGGGCCACAACAGCGACGACCCTCCCCACCATGAAGAAGCAGCAGGCACACAGACACACAGACACAGGCACAAACACAGACACAGACACACACACACAGACACAGACACAGACACAGACACACACACACACACAGACACAGACACAGACACAGGCACAGACACAGAGACACACAGACACAGACACAGACACAGACACAGACACTAGACACAGGCACAGACACAGACACAGACACAGGCACAGACTCAGACACAGGCACAGGCACAGGCACAGGCACAGGCACAGGCACAGGCACAGACACAGACAGACACACACAGACAGACACACAGACACAGACACAGACACAGACACAGACACAGACACAGACACAGACACAGACACAGACACAGACACAGACACAGACACAGACACAGACACAGACACAGACACAGACACAGACACAGACACAGACACAGACACAGACACAGACACAGACACAGACACACAGACACAGACACAGACACAGACACAGACACAGACACAGACACAGACACAGACACAGACACAGACACAGACACAGACACAGACACAGACACAGACACAGACACAGACACAGACACAGACACAGACACAGACACAGACACAGACACAGACACACGACACACAGACACAGACACACAGACACACAGACACGCAGACACAGACACAGACACACAGACACACAGACACACAGACACACAGACACACAGACACACAGACACACAGACACACAGACACACAGACACACAGACACAGACACAGACACACAGACACACAGACACACAGACACAGACACAGACACAGACACACAGACACACAGACACACAGACACACAGACACAGACACACAGACACACAGACACACAGACACACACACACACACACACACACACACACACACACACACACACACACACACACACACACACACACACACCCACACCCACACCCACACCCACACCCACACCCACACCCACACCCACACCCACACCCACACCCACACCCACACCCACACCCACACCCACGCACGCACGCACGCACGCACGCACGCACACACAAAGAGACACACACAGACACACACACACACAAACACACGCAGACACAAGCACAGACATAGACACAGACACGGAAACACACACACACACAGACACTGACACAGACACAGGCACAGACACAAACGCAGACACAGACGCAGACACAGACAGAGACAGACACAGACACTGGCACGGGCACGGGCACAGGCACAGGCACAGGCACAGGCACAGACACAGACACAGACACAGACAGAGACACAGACGCAGACACAGGCACAGACACAGGCACAGACACAGACACAGACATGCACACAGACACACAGACACACAGGCACACAGACACACAGACACACAAACACACACAGACACACAAACACACACAGACACACACAGACACACAAACAGCCACACACACAGACACACACACAGACACACGCAGACACACACACACACACACATGGGACACATGAAAACATTCACGCACTCCGGGGCCAAGATTCTTCCCTTTTTGGGCTAGTGGCAAGGCGCATGAAGCTGACGCCCCCCCGTAAGCCAACTGCCCGAGTACGTCAACCATGGCTATTTGGCGAGCGATCGGCTGTTGCAAAACCGAAGACCAGCCAGTGAAAATGGGCATCTGGAGTTGCTTCTTTGACCCAGTCTTAGCGCGCATGTGACCAACCAAGCCCTTACTTAAACCCGAAAATGCCGGAAGGACGCATCCGAAGCGGCTGCGTCAGCTCAAAGCTTGCGCCTCCGTCATCTGCAACTTCGTGTAGCGGCGTACCATTTGGAAGGCATGGGCAGTATAGAGGTCCTGCGAAGGCCGTTCTTGCTTTGGTGTGGTGGGTGGATCCCTGCAACGGTCGGTTCCATGTGATTCTCTTTACAGCTGTAAACAGTTGTATTGCTGAAAGGACCCAGAATCGTAGAAGCAAATGACAAAAAGGATTATTCAAGCAAGCAC
Source organism: Effrenium voratum (assembly GCA_963377175.1). NCBI lineage: Eukaryota > Dinophyceae > Suessiales > Symbiodiniaceae > Effrenium > Effrenium voratum. Next base: position 608,613 of record CAUJNA010003421.1, read on the forward strand.
GCAACACCAGGAGCCTCACGCGAACGCCGATGTGAAGGTGGAAAACAGAACAGCTTGCGTGTTGCAAACACACACACACACACGCCACCGCAGAACCGTATTCAGCAAAGCACAGCTTCACGGACAAGACGGAGCGCCAGTCTATCAAATCATACGTGGCGCAAAAGTTTATGGGGCAACCCAAGTGCGTTGCGGTCCGTTTCGCTTGTTGAACCCGCTTCCTATAGCACTCTTGTAAACACTGTTTGTGTCTGACCAGGCCACTGGTCAGAATGATTTGACACATGACCTCTGAGATTTCGGCCCCGCCAGTCAAGCGTGTGAGTTTGGCTAGCACAAAGAGAGGAGTTGACCTATGTTTCTTGATGTCATCAGTGCCACATGTCCGCGCAGAAAATGGTTCCGTGTCACAACAAAAAGGTGGCTGCTGCGATGAAAACAAAGCGCCAGCTGACTAAGACCATGCTAAAAAGTCGCAACGTGAGGCAAATCCTATGTCTGAGGCTGTTTTGTAAAGAACATGCTTGAGCTTACGACGAACTTAACATAACTCCGCATAAGCCAACATAAGTACAACTTATATCTCCGTAAGCTCAAAGTGACACCTTAGCAAACCTGTCGGGTGGGGAGAAAAAAACAAGACCCCAACGCCGTCCCCAAAAGACATACCTAAAGACGCCTCAAAACAATCAAGAAGGAGGCGGGCCACTTTGCGGAAGCAACTGAGGCCCAGCTTTCCCCCATCAAAATCCTCTGTCTGGATGTCGGCGTCCATCATGGTGCCACGTACGGCGGAAGCGAAGGGAGACAGCGCCACAACCAAGAAGCGAAACATGGCTCTAAATTTCACAAAGATCGAAAGGTCTCGCGCAGGCAGAGACTAAGAGACTAGCTGAAGGGCTTGAGCCAGCCCATCAAGCCAGCCTATAAATTCCTCCCTCCTCCCTCCCTCGCCTCCCTCCCCTCCCCTCCCTCCCCTCCCTCCCCTCCCTCCCCTCCCCCTCCCTCCCTCTCTCCCTCCCTCCTCTCTCTCTCCTCTCTCTCCTCTCTCTCTCTCTCTCTCTCTCTCTCTCTCTCTCTCTCTCTCTCTCTCTCTCTCTCGCTCTCTCTCGCTCTCTCTCTCTCTCTCTCTCTCTTTCTTTCTTTCTTGCTTGCTTGCTTGCTTGCTTGCTTGCTTGCTTGCTTGCTTGCTTTCCTTCTTTTCTTTTCTTTTCTGTTCTGTCTTTTTTTCTTTCTTTCCATCTCTGTGCCATATGGATTCTTAGGCCATTCTTTGACACATTTGCTGTGTGGAGATTGGGAATGTTGCAGCTAAAACGTCGCTGAGCCAAAAATACTTACTGTGGCTCATGAGCCTTCTCCACTCTTAGGAGCTCCTTTGGTAGCATCCTGGGAACACACCCCGGCCCCTTGCACAACAGCAGAATTCCATTAACTGGCGGGCCATCTTCGCATACCAGGACGGAAAGTTCCTCTCAGGAGAAACGCCCTCAACGACACCCATGTTTCTGGCATTTGTCTTGGGGTACTTTGTGGGTAAATGTGTCTCCTGCCACTTGCCATCTGTTGCGCATGACTTCCGCCCCAGTTTTGGAGCACCGGCCTCCCCGCGTCCAGGTTCGAAGTCCGATCGAGCGTGCCACTTCCTGACCCTTCAGTGACAAGAGCTGACTCTTACAGGCACGTTCCCAACATTTGCCCGCTACACCCCGAAAGCCACACTTTTGCACGCAACAAAGCTGCAACCCTCAGCTCTCAGCGGTCTTTTCTGAGGGATTTTCGCTCCCCTTTCCTGCCAGCCCTCGGCCCTAATATCCCCACTCACTGGCACGCCCCCACTCGCCGGCTCCACCGGCATGTCCCCACTCGTCGATGCACATGCCCTCCCAGTCAATCTCGTAGGCTCCCATCTCAGCAACAGCCACCGCAAACCAACTTCCTCAACACACCCGCAAGCTTTGGAGGGGGCGTTCTTGCGCAAACACGAAAACACGCTCGCGGGAAAACGCGCCCTAAGCTGTCTTCTTTCCCGAAAGACACGGCTTGCGAAGGAAGGATAACTTACCACTTGCCAAGATTGGGTGGGTGTAAGCTGTTGAGCGCAATGCTGTGAGTTGTGTGTGTGCGACGACCTGCCTGTTGGTCGCGGCAAGAGTAGCGGCCACAGCTGTTCAGGCACCTTGGCTGCAATTGCCATTCAAGGGGCTGTGTATTGCTTGGGCTCTCTGGCGTGCAAGGAGCCATGGAGAGAGGCTCTTGCGGCTTTCTGCAAAAATAGTTCTTGCTCAGAAACCAATGGCCGACGAACCGGTTGCCTCGCTTTTCACATGTCCTGACAGGTTGGCAAGCAATCCCAGAAGAAGCAAGGAAATGTCGCACCACAGCGTCCTCTCCAACGCTCGCACAAACAACACTCCCAGGCACTCTTCCGGCGAGTTGTACTGGTTGGGCGGCTCGTTTGCAGCGTAATGGGGGGCCGGCAGCACCACCACGTCAAGCCTGCCCAAGGCAACAAGAAGAACAACAACAATAACGACACCAACAACACCAACAACACCAACAACGCCAACAACACCACCAACACCAACACCAACAACACCAGCAACACCAACAACACCCACAACACCAACACCACGAACGGCACCAACAGCACCAACAGCACCAACACCGACAACACCCACAACACCCACAACACCAACAACAGCAACAACACCACCAACACCAACACCCACAACACCAACAACACCAACAACACCCACAACACCAACACCACGAACGGCACCAACAGCACCAACACCGACAACACCCACAACACCCACAACACCAACAACACCAACAACACCAACAACACTGACACCACCACCACCACCACCACCACCACCACCACCACCACCACCACCACCACCACATCACCAACAACACCACCACCACCAACATCACCAACAACACCAACAACACCAACAACACCAACAACACAACAACCAACAACACTGACACCGCCACCGCCACCGCCACCACCACCACCACCACCACCACCACCACATCACCAACAACACCACCACCACCAACATCACCAACAACACAACCAACAACACAACCAACGACACCACCAACACCACCACCAACCGCACCAGCAACACTACCAACGACGCCACCAACAACACCTCCAAACAAGCGCAATGTCTCTCACACACAAACATCCCCCCTCGGCCGCCCCTCTCATGCAGACATTTCATTGAAGTGCGTGGGTCCCTCACAAACAAATCTCTTGCCGCCCACACAAACCCCTCTCACGATCGCCAGCATAGACCGTGTCTGATGGCCAGCACGGCGGCAACAAAAGCCCGCACGAAGTGCAGCAAGTCTGCCAGAAAGCGTGCTTGGATATCCACATGACTTCTGCTTGGGACACGCCAGGTTTTCCTACCTTGCATCTCTACGAAGCTTTGGGCGCTACCCCAACAACATACACCGAGAGATCACGACCATGATGGATGATGTGCCCCGGACGCCTGCGCCGCCAACGGAACCCCTACGCTGCAGTCAGCGTCATGCCAGGTTGGCTGCGTTGCAATTGCTTGGCCTACGCTCAGTACTTGTTTGGCTCTGTCTTTTGGTTAATTTGCTTTGAGCTCGGTGAGGGACGACCCGCTGAGAAATCTGCAGCACCTGGCTTTGCTGCTCTGCCACCAGTGTTTGGGGACAAGTACCCCGCAACGGAGTTGAATACGCTCAGCGTGTTCAAGAAGAAGGAGGATTGCCCAAAGTTGCGAGGCAAAGGAGGCCAAATTAGGGGCCTGTCGCCAGCTGTGCAAAAGATTTGGGCCCACCACGCCGACAACAATGATGTTATTAATTGCCGGACTGCGCAGCTTTGCACTTGCACCATGAGTTTGAAGAAATCATCGCCCAGGATCTTGTCGAGAAGATGCACCTATTCGGCTCGCTCTACGCGCAATGCTTCAAGCATTACCGGTCGCTTGGAGCGGAATGCGACTTTAGATTAAATTTCCTTGGACGCGCGCAGCTTGCCAGGTTCCATGCGTTTGTGACAGAGCAGTGTGTGAGAGAGAGGGCGGGCAGAGGGTAGACCTTTTGTTGTGAAAGAAAGGGACAGAGAGAAAGGTAGACAGGACAAATAAGAAGATATTGCTTCATGACACGCCGGACGCGACCGCCGTTTCTCAAAGCAAGCTGCGCTCAAGTGCATTGTTGTGTGTGTGTGTGACAGAGAGAGAAAGAGACAAGAAATGACAAGAACACGGTTGCAGGTAGTAAAATACGACACGGGTGCGCTATAACATGTTCACTGCCCACGATTTTCCTAACAATTGTTTTTGTGCTTGTGAGTGTTCTCGCTGCTGCCGTGGAGGGGCTTGACTCCAGAGCTGCTATGGTGGCCATGCTGCAGTCGTTTGAGGACGATGCGGCGGCGAATTACCAGAAGATCTGGGAGGCCTTGGTCGGCTTGGACCAAGACCAAAGGCAAGAAGCAAGGCTACCAAGGCGGCGGGCCTGGGCTCGGATTTGGCAACGACAGCTGCGGGCACCCTTGCGCGCAAGGGGGTCGCAAGCCCCATCCTGGCCAGACACGCAGCCGAGTCCCCAAAGCCGAGCCGTCGCGAAAAAGGGCAAGAAACAGCAAATTCACTCTGGTAAAGCGTTCTAAAAGCGCCCATACAGATAGCGAGTTGCACCATGCCCACTCACAAACCAAAGATATCCAAGCAGCCAGGAACCCAGTCGTGGATAGCACCAGACCCTCAGCAAAAGTTTTGCGGAGCCACCAGGGCTACGTGGTCGCAGGGGCAACCAGAATCCTTGTTGAAAACACGAGGAGCAAAGGAGCGGTCCTTCAACAGGAACAACGAGCTGAGAGAACGTCTTATTCAAGTTGGGCAACTCATTGATGCTTTCTTGGCATTTGACCGTGCGTGTGGCGGAGATGGATTTCCTGCTTGGCAAGTGTGTTTGGGATTGGCCTATCCGTTTATGCAGGCCTGGTCATTGAAGCAGCAGTTCATGTCCCTCGTTGAGCGCAGCTTGACGAACCGGATGAGGACAGCGAATCACATGATGCAATTGAGTACTTTGCCGGCTCAGGGTCTTTGACCAAGTCGTTCCTGAGGGCAGGGATGCGGGTTGCAGCCTTTGATTCGTGCTTCACTGAGCTCCACAATTGCCTGGTAAGCCATGGGCTGGCGCTATGGCTTGATGCTTTAGCATGCGCAACTGGTGGTGCGCTCATCTGGTTTGGGACACAGTGCAGCAGCTTCTCAGCCGTGCGCAGTCAGAACGCTCATCAAGCAATGACTTCCCTGGCAAGTTGGTGCCCTTCGTTGTGGAAGGGAACTGCCTGGGCGAAGTGACTGCCCTAATGTGGATTCTGGCATGGCTCATGACTTGCACTTCCCGGAACTTCCATGTATGAAACGGGTGTTGCAGCAGCTTCACTCAACTCACCCAGGCTTCAGTGCGCTGACCAGGCCAAGGCCAATGTGGATGCTTGAGAGCTTGGCTGACCGCAAAGATGGCCAATTCACTGGCAAACATGATGCATTGCTCAAGTCACAAAGCTATCCTTCTTGCTTTTCGGACGAAGTGGTGTCCGTTTTTGGGCAGTTGACCACACGTGGTAGTTGACTCTAGCACGGGTCCTTGATAGGAAGATCCTTTGCTGCCGGGCTGGCCAAAATAAGAGAAGAGATTTGATGCCAGTCCTTGCTTCCAGTGGCATTCACATTTGGTTGGTGTGTGATTCACAGTACTCACACATGTGTCATTTGCCTGAGGTGAGACTCCTGAGAGGGCTGAGTCTGAGAGACATTTGCTCTGAAAAAAAAGGGCAGACGTGAAGACAAGTGACAGCGCGCCAGTTGAAGTGGCAATGCTTGCTGGGCAATCGACAATTGTCAAGATGCTCACTGTAAACCCAGGGTGGGAGAGCTCACGCACATGCTTAGCCTCGGGTTTTTTCTTTTTGAATCACGTTTTGATTTGGGGTCTGGTTCTTTCTTCCCCTCATGAACTTACAGAAACCTACTCTATCCACTTTTTGATACTACTTGCATTTAATGAAACCTACCGGATCTAAACCTACCGGATCTATGACCCAAATTGCTTTTGATGAGTCTGTGTCTGTGTCTGTGTCTGTGTCTCTGTGTGTGTTTGTCTCTGTGTGTGTTTGTGTGTGTGTGTGTGCGTGTCTGTGTTTGTGTGTGTGTGTTTGTGTGTGTGTGTGTGCGGGTGTGTTTGTGTGTGTGCGGGTGTGTTTGTGTGTGTGTGTGTGTGGTGTGTGTGTGTGTGTGTGTGTGTGTGTGTGTGTGTGTGTGTGTGTGTGTGTGTGTGTGTGTGTGTGTGTGTGTTTGTGTGTGTGTGTGTGTGTGTGTGTGTGTGTGTGTGTGTGTGTGTGTGTGTGTGTGTGTGTGTGTGTGTGTGTGTGTGTGTGTGTGTGTGTGTGTGTGTGTGTGTGTGTGG